>JAYESA010000005.1:152723661-152741161 GCA_036927795.1 Iris macrosiphon | reverse complement strand
CTGCGTTAAGATGGTTGACGTAAAAGCCAAATAACTATCTTGTTGGCGTAAAAGCCAAATAGCTGTCTTGTTGGCGTAAAAGCCAAATAGCTATCTTGTTGGCGTAAAAGCCAAATAGCTATCTTGTTGGCGTAAAAGCCAAATAGCTGTCTTGTTGGCGTAAAAGTCAAATAGCTGTCATGTTGGCGTAAAAACCAAATAGCTGTCTTGTTGGCGTAAAAGCCAAAAAGTCAAATTCTGCGTAAAACTTGATGATGCATGAATAATAGATAACCAGCATAAAATAGCTAATTATCCATCACGATTGAGGTCTTGAGTATATTCTGGGTTAAATAGCCTTATCACATACGTTTGCAAATATAGCCTGAGCTGGCGTATTTCGAGGAGATAGCATATGACGTACTCCTATAGTTGAAAATAGCCTGGTTGGCGTAAAATGCAAGGATGGTGATGTGAGCGTATTAGTCACAGTTTTAGCTCTCCCGGTCATGACAAAATCTGAAGAATAGAACCAAATCTTGTGCATTAAATGCAGAGATATGCTTCCATCTCATGTATTAAATGCAGAGATATGCCTCGAGCTCTGTATAAGAAACAGCTTTTGACGTGGCGTCTAATTTCGTCTTATCTTGAGCGTAAAGACTCATTTCTGCCCATGTAGAATAGGCAGCATATTCAGAAGACCCCAGTCTTGAGCGTAAAATATGACTTGTGTCACTAAACGACAACCTGGGTCTCTGTGCAAAATCATCATCATAGCCGTCCTCTCGATTATCGTGCAGTACTTTTGTCAGGAGTTAGGTTCACTATTTCGTCTGACAAATTCATCCGAGGAATACGAAGAGTTCCTCGTACAACTTTACGCTGCATTAAAAACAAACATATTTTACGCCAGAGGGTATAGTAACCTTTTACGCCAAAACAGCCTTGGAGTGTTGCTTTACGCGGGCAGCTCTGAAGCTCTACTTTACGCCAAACAGCTATGAAGCTCTATTTTACGCCAATAGCTCTGAAGCTCTGTTTTACGTGGACTTCATGTATGTTGGGGGGGGGGGGGTTTGACTGTATAATACGTGTATAATTCTCCAACTTATTTCATGGTTCTACAAGACCCCCTTCAAAGTTTTCAAATTCCTCGTAATTTGGAATACTTTGAATGAATCATGAAATGGTCAAATTTGACTCGTTCTTCGAGGATGATTTTTCGGTGATATTTAAGAAGTTGTTGGGATTTGGTATGTTCTCTTCTGCCTATATAAAGGCAAGCAAGTGAACCTGTTTTTCCATACTTCCTTCACCATAAAGATGGCTGCTGAGATTCATTGGGCTGAACTGAGAAAGAAGAAGATTATGCTCTTTCAGCATGTAAGGAGCCATAAAAGCGACGTCTTCGAGCAAATATTTTCTGCAACGATAGACCATGGAAGGATATCATAGCTTCCTTTGCTCGAGATAATCAGCAATTTTACATGGCAATTCGTCAAAGAGAGAGGAAGGGTCGCATTAGCCCACACAACTTGTTAGCTGTATTTTCTTCTATTATAAAGCTGGACCATAGTGGGCAGCTTGGCCGTGTCTTCCAGTATTGTGTTGGGTTTAAATCCCAACCACAATTCTAAGCATGGCCACCGATGGTATATGGAGGGGGGGGGGCTTTAATACAGGCCCAGTTCTGTATCCTCCCTACATTAACCATTTTCTTGGCCTCCCGGCCGAAGAAGTGCTGTAGAAGAAGCAATGAAGATCTCCGTCAGACGAGAACCTAGCGTAATAGATTCTCATCATATGTAATCATGATCTTGAATATTAATAAAAAATCCTATGTAAAATGGAATTCCATCATATGTAATCATGATTAATAAACTTGTCTTCTTTTACGCACTGTTGATTTGCTATATTGCTGTGAGAAAGTCTGGTAATGTGCAACTTTAACACGCTCGAGTAATTTTTTATGCTAACTCTGATAAATATGCATCCAGCCACGTCCCAACTTTTACGCGTAAATAAAGATGCGTAAAAAGCTCTTTAGCATTAAGTTGTCTTGAAGATCAAATTGTCATGCTGTTTTTGGACGAGAAGTCACATAGAATTCTGAACTGTTCTTTCTCCTTCGAAGAACATTTGTTCATAACATCATCATCTTCAAAAATGGCTTCTCGAAAGATTCTTGAGATAGGGCAAGAAATGTCCGCCGAACAGGCCATCCCCGAACTAGATATAAGAAAATTCTGGCCAAACTTTGAATGAACTATCCAATGGCCAAGGAAGAAAAGTCATCTCCAATAAAGACAGACACTTTCAAGGAACTCTTTGGCCCCCTCGTCTGATGAAGTCTTCTCGAATGAAAAAGAAAAGAAAATGCTGATAAGAAGAGTATTTCCTGCGTAAACTCTTGTAACCGGCTTCTTCAAGCGTAAAGCCCAGATTACTAATATATACGTGTATTCTGCTGACTGTTGTTTCGCGTAATTTAAGATGCGCGTAAAATCATAGATCCATAGCTTCTGAGCGTAAAATCGTAGATCTGTATCTTCTGAGCGTAAAATCAGGGATCCGTTATGCAGCATGACTATCTGTCTTTCTTTTCAAATGATCGGCTGACGTGGTCCCAAATCATAACCGACTATTAAAAATCGGATTTGGTTAAGGATTCGGAGAGTCACTTGAACTCTATAAATAGGCCTAGGTCATGAGAGAGAAAAATCCTTCATCTGTCTCTACAAAACCCTTCGTCTCTTTTTGAGAACTCTTCGTCTCTTTCCGAAAACTCTCAGATTCGCCATGGCACCAAAACAGTCCTCTGCTGCTAAGGGAAAGAAAGCCACTTCCTTATCTCGCTCCTCTGCTCAAGCACGAGTGACTCCTATAAGGCCAAGTGAGCCTCGTTCTGAACGAAGTGCTCCGCCGTCTAGTTGTGCACCGGGCATCACAGGTAAAGACTTCGAGAGGAATAAAACCCTTCGCACATGTTGTACGTGTATGCGCAAATACGCCTACATTCTTAATGTGTCAGCGTAAAACTCCATATTTTTGCAGTCTGGCATAAAAACTCAGACTGTCAAATTTTGGCGTATACTGCAAACCTTGCGTTTTACGCACTGGATGTAAATTCCAGCGTAAAACTCAATTTTTGCAGTCTGGCATAAAAAACTCAGACTGTTAGGTTTTGGCGTATACTGCAAACTTTGAGTTTTATGCACTGGATGTAAATTCTAGCGTAAAACTCAAATTTTTGCAATCTGGCGTAAAACTCAGACTGTCAAGTTTTGGCGTATACTGCTAAGAGTGTAGCATCTAGCGTAAAACTGACTCATTTTCTTTGTTTTTTGCAATGGACCTACAGATCCCCCCTCCGGTTGAAGTGATGGGCTCTGCTGCTGGAATGCTGAATTCTAACTACTTGGAGGACTTGTCCCATGTGACTTTTCCCATCTCTGGAAACGAGTACCCTCAAGAAAGGGGAACTCTGATCTCGGCCCAAGGAGAACGAATGTTGCTGAGTATGATCAGTGGGGAACCCCTGACATACATAGATGAGACTGAGTATAAGAAACCAGCTTTCTTATTTATGGATATGATTGATAAGCAATCCCAGACGAAGCCCAAGAAGGAAGATTGGGTATTTTCTGCTGAGGGCACGATCATGTATCTGCCAAAGATGCCCAGAGATTACGCTATCTCTGTATTCTTCCATGCCACCCATCCAAGAAAGATGGTATGGACTCTGACTCCTGATCTTTATGGCCAGCCAGGGAAGATCTTTTATAAAAAAGGATTAAACTGAGGATCCTTTGTAAGCAGCCCCTCAGGCCCTTTCATGCCCTTCAGAGGATTACTGCCGAGCAGCGTCCCGAGTGAAGACACTTCACCAATCCAGCCGCTTCAAATAGCAACTTTCTGCAATAACTTTATGGGGCAGGGAGGAGTATACCCCAAGGTTAACCCTCGCACCAGTGGATGGCTTAGCCTCCAGAATCTTCGATGGGCCAGTTTAACTGTAAACACCCTAATTTTTCAGAATATTTTAATATAATTTTTCCCCAAATTTTTCTGTATTTTTTAGAATTATAACTTAGGAATTTATCATTAAAATATTTTTATATGCTATTAATTGATGATAAAATATTATGGAAATAATATTTTATGGTATAAAATAGAAAACCGGACATAGGATAATTTTTTGCGAATTTATTGGACACCGGAATCATTTTTAAAGCCCTAAAAACTATTATAGAATTAAACCAATATAAACCAGACTGAACCCGATTCAATTGAACCAAAATAAACCAAACCACAGTGAACCAAACCGCTATCTGAACCGAACCAACCCAGTGTAATGGGTCAGGTCGGATCCATGAAACCCGAAACCCGAACCCGACCAAACCTTAACCCTACCGGATTCACTGTAGCAGCCCTATTTATTCCCTCGACTTCCGTGCTCAGCCGCCGCCAGACCTCTCTCTCTCATCTCCTCACCGCCGCCGTCGCCCGAACGCCTCGTTGTCGACCTCCCGACCACCGACGACCTAGCCGCCTCCCTCCGCGAGCAGCCCCGAGCCGCTCCGGTCGCCTCACCCGAGCACCCCGCTCGCCTAGTCATCCTTCCCCTCCGCTCAGCCCTCGACGACCCTCTCCTCCGCCCTACGAGCCACCCTCCTCCTCTTCCCACAGCCCCGCACCGCCTGACCCGCTCCGCCCGACCTCGTCGCCTCTCCCTTCGACAGAACCCTAGCCCCGACCCCGCTCTGCCATCGCAGCAGCCATCTCTTTCGCCTGAGCCGCCCGCAGCAGCTCCGCTCGAGTTCGTCGAGCCCTCAACCGTGCACCAGCCCCGGTGAGCCCCTCCGGCGAGTCTCCGGCAAGCCCAAACCCCAGAACAGCAGGGACACGGCCAGGACACAGCTCTCGTCAAGGATTCACACGGACACGTGAAATTCAGATTCACGGAGCCCTGTTCAGGTAACCCGTTCTCTCTCATCGTAATTCCGTTTTTGATTCCATCTGTTGCAACGCGTAGACTGTGTAACCCTCTCAATGTCCGTGCAACTCGCTCGGTGCATCGCGTCCTGTGGTGATCTCACACCGCGATCCAAAAACAGGAAAACCAATATCCTGTTTTATCCCGGAACTGAGTACGCCCCACCAAACGGGGCGACTTGGTCGCACGCGGTCTTTACCGATACGTGCGCATCGTTGATACGGACGTGCGAGATTTCGCAGAAGTCGATTCGGATGTGCATGCACACCGAAATCAACGCGTATCCGCCGACAACGCCCCGTATCCGCCTATTCTGGAACACGCTATAACTTTGTGTACACACGTCGGATCGAGATGAAACTTATGCCATCGGACTCGTAGCAATACGCTGGTCCTGTGACCCAAGTTTGGTTCGACTCTAAGAACGTTGATAAAATCGCATATCGTGGGCCCCACAAGCTCCACTTGACGGGCGATTTTATGATCGGCTCATCGAAATCCAATTCTGGAAGTTTCGTTGGGTTCGTGTCATCGTTTCTGACCTGTTGACACTAAGTTGGACAAATTTGGAGACCTTTGACCCTGACACGCTTTTCGGTGCAAAGTGGCCTACATATGGACCCCGCTTTGACCCGGAAATATCATTTTTGCCCTTGGGTCCAAATTGGACTTAAGGATAGGCGTTTCTAGCTATTTGATATCTTCTGAGACTGTTGGTGATATTTATTACAGCTTTTGGAGGAGTACCTACAGGTTCCACTGATACAGAACAACTGTTGATATTCAAACCCTAGGCAAGTGTACCTTGCCAAAACATGCAGCTTTACTACTTATTTTCTTGTCTTAGTTATACATCAGTGGGCAAGTGTACCTTGCCAAAACATGCAGCTTTGCTACTTAGGTAATACATTCTCCGGGTTGAGAGGTTGAGGAGCAGCTGATTCTTGATTTTGAACAGGCTCCTAGCTTGATGGTATATCTACCCCCACACGTAGTTGAGTCGGAGGAATAGGTGTTCGAGCTACCGCAGTTGTGTGTTGAGTCACCATCATTTGGTGCATACTCTCCATCATGGTACGCATCTCTTTAAGCGATGCTTCCAATACATCGATGCATTGTTCATCTCCAACGGCATAAACTCCCATTTCTCTGGATGCTACTGAGGGACTATTATAGATCTCTGTAGAGATTGAGTCTATACTTTCAGCATCAAATTCAGAAAACTGGCGACCCCCAGTGTCGAAATAAGAAGAATATGAAGCCGATTGTCGTGACCTTGAGAGGGTGTTTCAAAAAATACCTGCTTCAATATTCTCAAGGACAAAGAGTAGTTCAACCGGTCGAAAACTGACCATTTTGCCTTAGAACAACAGTAGTTAATTACAACCTTATGACTATTAGAATAATGCTCCCTAGGGGGGTAATAGACATATTAGGAGATCCCCTGTCTTTGCGTTTCTGGATCAAGAAATCACGCAAATCAGGAGGATTAACAGAAGAGGAAGAAGATGGCTTATTCTGCCTTTTTACATCAGTAGGATCGTGGAGATTAGGGACCAGAACCCTTTCCCTGCCATAGGAATACAACAGTTCACCCATGTGAGTAGCATATGACCCATCATCCATCTGAGGAGCGTATTTTCCTAAAAATGGGTCTTCTTTACGCGGACAGACTTATCCTGGCATAATTTGGAGTTTTGCATATATTTGCGTAAAATAAGGATGGTCCTCAAGTGGCCTCAAGCGTCACGCGTAATCTGAAGAATGGGCAATTTCTTCTCTTATGGGCGTACAAGCCTAGAGGTTGGGAGACTCGCCGATTATTTTCCCTTGATGTGATCAAAGGGACCATCTGCCTTATCATAGATGGGAGATGTAATTTTACGCGTAGGGCACGTTTGAAATTTCTGAATTGGCACTGAGGCCTTGTCAGAAATTTTGTCTGTTACGTCACAGACGGGAGACGAAGTTTTACGCGCAGAGCGCGTCTGGGACTTCTGGGTTGGCACTGAGGTATTGTCAGAAGTTTTGTCTGCCAAGTCACAGACGGGAGACGAAGTTTTACGCTCAGAGCACGTCTGAGACTTCTGGATTGGTACTGAGGCATTGCCAGATGTTTTGTCTGCCACGTCACAAACGGGAGATATATTTTTACGCATAAGGCGTGCCGGCTGTGCTGTCACAACCTTGTTGATCCGAGGATGAGAGCTTGCAGGAAGGGTAGAGGACGTCTTAGGCATCCAAACTTTACGCAGCTTCCTGTTGTTCTAGACAGAGGGGGAACGAGAGCTACCCCCTGCACGAAGCATGTCTTCATAAGAAGATTGGTCGAACTGGACGACCAAAGTCTTCTTCATCGATCCAAAGGATACATCATCGTGTTGAGCAATTGCTTTATCGTCAGAGGAGAAAGTGGTCCCCAGCAGAGTTGCCATCTTGTGTTTGATGATAAACAAAAAAAAAATGAAACTAGGTTTATACGAAACCCTTTCTTTGTTTACAAACAAGAAAAAAGAGTACAATTAATCCTATACGAGGATGTTAAGTACAATAAAAATGATTCTGGGGAAAAATTGCTATAGGAGTCTGATATGCGGTCAATCACTTTGTCCCTTGGACCACACGATGATGAAGAAGTGCTGTAGAAGAAGAAGAAGCTTCAAAGGTTGCAAGTGGGATTGAATTCTCGTTGCCAAAGTTGTCAATCAACACTCTATGTCTATGCTCTCTGTCTCTGATCTCCCTCTCTTGATCGATCCCTCTGCCCTGTGACCAGGGGTTTCTATTTATAGAGATCAGTCAAAAATAACTGTCCAGTTGGCATAGAAGCCAAACTGTGAAGAAAGTTGCATCTTTTATGCGACGGTTATAATAACTGCTACCCACGTTCGAATGACCTTCTAAATCTGCGTATGACACGTATCCCATTATAAGGTAACGCGTATAACTGCTTCTCGAAGATCACGGCATGCAAGCCACGTAGATAACTGCCCCTGCGTAAAAATGGTTGGCGTAAAAGCCAAATAACTATCTTGTTGGCGTAAAAGCCAAATAGCTGTCTTGTTGGCATAAAAGCTAAATAGCTGCCTTGTTGGTGTAAAAGCCAAACAGCTGTCTTGTTGGTGTAAAAGCCAAATAGTTGTCTTATTGGCGTAAAAGCTAAATAGCTATCTTGTTGGCGTAAAAGACAAATAGCTATCTTGTTGGCGTAAAAACCAAGTAGCTGTCTTGTTGGCGTAAAAGCTAAAAAGCCAAATTCTGCGTAAAACTTGATGATGCATGAATAGTAGATAACCAGCATAAAATAGCCAATTATCCATCACGACTGAGGTCTTGAGCGTATTCTAGGCTAAATAGCCTTATCATATACCTTTGCAAATATAGCCTGAGCTGGCGTATTTCGAGGAGATAGCATACGGCGTACTCCTATAGTTGAAAATAGCCTGGTTGGCATAAAATGCAAGGATGGTGATGTGAGCGTATTAGTCACAGTTTTAGCTCTCCCCGTTATGACAAAATCTGAAGAATAGAACCAAATCTCGTGCATTAAATGCAGAGATATGCTTCCATCTTGTGCATTAAATGCAGGGATATGCCTCGAGCTCTGTATAAGAAACAGCTTTTGAAGTGGCATCTGATTTTGTCTCATCTTGAGCGTAAAGACTCATTTTTGCCCATGTAGAATAGGCAGCATATTCAGAAGACTCCAGTCTTGAGCGTAAAATACGACTTGTGTCACTAAATGACGACCTGGGTCTCTGTGCAAAATCATCATCACAGCCGTCCTCTCGATCATCGTGCAGTACTTTTGTCAGGAGTCAGGTTCACTATTTCGTCTGACAAATTTATCCGAGGAATACGAAGAGTTTCTCGTACAACTTTACTCTGCATTAAAAATAAACGTATTTTACGCCAGAGGGTATAGTAACCTTTTACGCCAAAACAGCCTTGGAGTGCTGCTTTACGCGGGCAGCTCTGAAGCTCTACTTTACGCCAAACAGCTCTAAAGCTCTGTTTTACGCCAATAGCTCTGAAGCTCTATTTTACGCGGACTTCATGTATGTTGGGGGGGGGGGTTTGACTGTATAATACGCGTACAATTCGCCAGCGTATTTCATGCTTCTACAGCTATCGGCCCAATGTCGCTGCCTGTCCTGCGCCACCCGAAGTCTATCTCTAATGAGCTTGACCTTCTCCGTCGCATCCACCACCATCTCCGGGCCAAGCAAAGCTCTCTCTCCTACATCATCTCATGATAACAGAGTGCGACAGCTCCGTCCATACAATGCCTCGAATGGTGACATCTCGATACTAGCTTGGTAGCTGTTGTTGTAAGCAAACTCTACCAAGTGCAAGTGATTCTCCCAAGAGCCTCTAAAATCCAGAATACAAGTGAGAAGCATGTCCTCGAGGGTCTGAATGGTCCTCTCTGACTGACCGTCTGTCTGTCTATGGGTGGTATACAGTACTAAACTTGAGCTGGGTGCCCAAGCTAGCCTGCAGATTCCTCCAAAAATGCGTAGTAAAGAGACTATCCCGGTCTGATACTATGCTCACAGAAACTCCATACAGTCTGACTATCTGGCGCACATACATCTCTACTAGTCTCTTGTAGACGTACCTACTTTGAATGGTAGAAAGTGGGCCGATTTGGTCAACCTGTCTACGATAACCCAAATCGCATCCTTTCCTCCTGGAGAACGGGGAAGCCCAGAAACAAAATCCATGGTCACATGCTCCCATTTTCAATTCGGAATGGGTAACGGCTGGAGCAACCCTCCTGGCCTCTGCCTCTCCGCCTTCACCTGCTGGCACACTAAGCATCGGGATACGAAGCGCGCTACCTCCCGCTTCATCCCATACCACCATACATTCTCTCTCAGATCTCCATACATTTTGTTGTCACCTGGATGCATAGAGTACTGGGATCGATGCATCTCCTGAAGAACCTCCTCGTGCAACGACCCACTCGGCACACACAACCTGGTACCATGCCGCAATGAACCATCATCAGCAATGGTGAAGTCATCTGATAATCTAATCTGAACCTGCATCTTGATGCTCCTCAGGGACTCATCCTCAAACTGTGTAGCCCTGATCCGGTCTATCAACTCTGACTGAATCTGCAGTCCCCACATCTGCATCTCAACTCCAGGCACTATCACCTCAATGCCCAAGCTCTCTAGATCTGCCAGAAGATAATGATCTATAGTCAGGCACATAGCTACCGGATACCTGCTCAGCGCATCCACAACTACGTTCGCCTTCCCTGGATGGTACTGCAATAATATGTTAAAGTCTTTCATCAACTCCAATCATCTCCTCTGCCTCATGTTCAGCTCTTTTTGGGTAATCACATACTTCAAGCTTTTATGGTCAGTGAAAATCTCCACACGCTCTCCGTATAAATAGTGTTTCCACAACTCCAGAGCAAAGATGACCGCTGCCAACTCTAAATCATGGGTAGGGTAGTTCTTCTTATGAGGACGTAATTACCTGGAAGCATAGGCAATCACCCTCCCATTCTGCTGCAACACATAACCCAGTCCCTTCCCCGATGCATCACTATAGATAGTGAATCCTCCAGACCCTGTTGGTAACGTCAATATTGCTGTCGTCAACCTCCTCTTCAGCTCATCAAAGGCGACCTGGCACTTCTCTGACCAAACAAACTCTACATCCTTCCGGGTCAGCCTAGACAATGGTTCTGCAATCCGGGAAAAATCCTGAACAAATATCCTGTAGTAACCTGCCAGCCCCAGGAAACTCCTGACCTCTGCTACTGAACTCGGAGCACTCCATGCCTCAACTGCCACGATCTTCCTTGGATCCACCGAGATCCCCTCTTCTGTCACCACATGACCAAGGAATTCAACCTTGTCAAGGAAAAACTCACACTTCGAAAGCTTTCCATAAAGCTTCTCCTTCCTGAGAGTCTCCAGCACTATCCTCAGATGCCCCTCATGCTCCTCTGGGGTCTTCGAATACACCAAGATGTTATCTATAAACACCACCACAAACCTGTCCAGATGCTGATGGAATACCTTGTTGCTGATGGAACACCTTGTTCATCAGATTCATGAATACTGCCGGGGCATTAGTCAACCCAAACGGCATCACCATGAAATCATAATGTCCATACTTGGTCTAAAAAGCTGTCTTTGGAATATCCTCCCTCCTAACCTTCACCTAGTGGTAGCCTGTCCTCAGATCAATCCTAGAAAATACCCTCGCTCCGCTCAACTGGTCAAAGAGATCATTAATACGCGGCAACGGATACTTGTTCTTGATTGTGAGGTTATTCAGAGCCCTGTAGTCGATACACATCCATATTGACCCATCATTCTTCAACACAAAAAGTACCGGAGCACCCCACGGAGAAGAACTAGATCTGATAAATTCCTTGTCCTGAAGCTCATCCACCTACTTCTTCAACTCTACCAGCTCACTATTGCTGACTCTATAGACGTACTGGGATATCGGCTCCGCGCCTAGTACCAAGTCTATAGAGAACTCCACATCTCTGTCCGGAGGTAACCTTGGCAACTCCTTCGAAAAGACATCCATGAACTCCGCTATCAGTGGATGTGGCAACCTCTTCTCTACCACCAGGGCTTCGCAGAAGACTCCCTTGTTATGTTCCGCTGCTCCTCTGGCAAACTCAAACTCTGGCTCTCCCGGCGGACTAAACAACACTCTGCCTCCACGACAATCTATACTAGCACAGTGCATACTCAACCAATCCATCCCGAGTACAATATCGTAGCTCAGAAGTAGCATTACGAGTAGGCACACACTCAACTCCTGGCCTCCCAAGGTAACTCTCCGGTCTCTGCAGACATCATTGAATAGGATGATGCCACCCCCGATCATGATCTTGCAGATTCTAGCTAAAGGTTCAGCAACAAGATAGTGTCTAACAGCAAAAGATACAGACACAAAGCTATGGGAAGCACCGAAATCAAATAAAGCAAGTGCTGGAATGGAATCAAGAAGAACAGAACCAGAGATCACGTCACCAATAGGCTCAGCCTCCTCTACAGTCAGGGCAAAAGCTCGCCCTTGCTGTCCTCCTCGGTGCTGGTGCTAGTGCTGGGCAAATCTCTGCTGCCGAGTCTGCAAAGGCTGTCCTTTCTGCTGTACTGCCGGTGCTCTGGTTAGTCCCCTCTGAGTGGCTCCTCCGCCCTGAGCTGTACGGGCGAGTGCTGAAGGGCAATCCCTTAACTGGTGATCTGCTGCACCACATAACAAGCTTCTGCCTAGCCTCTTCCTCCAAATGTCCCATCCGTGCCCCGGCTTCCTATAGAAAGGGCACGTTATAGGCTGCCACGGACCCTGCTGCTGTCCCTGCCTTTGCTGCTGGGGCGCCTGTCGGAAAGGCGCACGACCCTGGCCCTGGTGCTGCTGAGTCTGCTGGAACAGCCTCTTAGCTGGGCCCGCACTGCTGTCTGCTCCGGAAGCATCTCTACTCCTCTTGGTCTTCAGCTCCAAGTCATCCTCAGCTCTCTAAGCATCACTCATAATCTGCTCGAAGTTTGCCTCGCGGTCACTCATAGTCAAGGACTTGACCGCCATGACCAAACCCTTATGGAACTTCTGTGCCTTCGCTGCCTTGCTCAAACCCTCTATAAATCTGCCCAAACGGCAGAACTCTACTGCATACTCGTCCACCAGCATGCTCCCCTGGACGAGTGCCTCAAACTGGCTCTCCAAAGCACTGAGAGCCACATCCGGAAAGAACTTCTGCTTGAAAAGCTTCTTGAAAGCCTCCCAAGTCAGTCCCGGTACCGCTATCCTCGTATCAGTACGGTACCAAGTAAGGGCAAGATCGAACATCTGGCTGCCCACTGCCTCTATCTACATGCTGGCTGGGATCAGTGCCAGCCTGAAGATCCCCTCAATATGCTCGATCCAGTCATTCGCGTACAGGATCCCCTCTGTACCCCGGAACTCCTTGGGCCGCATCCTCTGGAAGTCAATGATGTTGCCCGGCATCGGATGCTGAGCCTGCTCGGCCTGTGGCTGGATCTGAGCTACTCTGTCTACCGCTGTCATGGCCACCTGGTGAGCATTCTCAATGCTCAATCTTATCACGTCCACCTGGCGGTGCTGCGCATCCATTATCTCCCTGAAGAACGCAAACAACTGGGCGGCGTCTACTGGTACAGGAGGTGGTAGGGGAGGTACCACCGAAATAGCTAGGGTAGCTTTCGGATCGACAGGTGGAAGAGGATCTCCGAGAGAAGCAGATGCTCCCTCGGTCGTAGGAGTGGAGGGTGGAGCGGTAGCAGCTGCCTGAAGTTGAGCCGGACGAGAGGTAGCAGACCTCTCGGTGGCAGCTGCTGGAACGGTGCGGTGAGACCGTGTCTTCGAAGGCATCCTGAACACAGATCAAAAGAAGTCAATATGGTGCAAGATACGATATCATCAAAAAAGGACAGTAATATTGCAAAAGAAAATAATTTTAGAAAAATTAAAGATAACAAAAATCAGGAAGGGTCCTAGTTGTGATTGAGCACACTCTCTCTCAGCTTATATCCTTTATCCTATCACAGGTACACATAGAAACTAGACCTGCATGGGCCACCACCAAAAATGTGTCATGACCCGCACTAAAAAAATCGGGCATGAGTCGTGGGTACGTCCAGCCTACGCCGCAGAATCGGCGGTAGAACGCTGTCTAGGTCTGTTCTAGGTCACAACTATATATATCTCACATAACCTGTCAAGATAACCTCTCCAAAAGGAGGGCAACATCACAATATATATAAACTCAATCACAATAACTAGGGGAAGAGTAAAAGCACGATAAGATCTCAATAAAGAAATAAAGAACCAAAGAGAGTAGTACAATATCCAAATATACAGTCCAAGTCTAAGAGTCTACAATATCTCACGGTAGCAAAATAATAAATACAGTCATCCAAAACACCAACTGGGAACAACCCAGAGAAACCCACCTAGCTATACTAGGGTGTTAGCGGCATCTCCTCAGCTGGGACGGGCTCCTCCTCAATCTCAGGGTCGCAACACTCGTCGATACCTGGCCCGTAGTAGGTCGGGCAAAAATCCTCAGGATCCTTTGGAAAAAATATATCCAGTCAGGACTGGAGCGAAGTACATAACTCTGAAAGCAACTCCAAATATATGGTAAGGTGTATATGACTAGCAATAGAAAAGAATACAAGATGCACAGAAAAATAAATACATGGTAGAACAGATAAAGTAACTACAATATAAAACTGGGGAACACTACAAGTAGTAGAGAAGTAACTGCATGTGAAAAAATAGGAATACTAGCTAAGTGCCTTGAGCACAAGTTCGTTATGTGATCGGCTTAGGTTGCACATGATTTAATCTACGATAACTCCATTATGCGTGAGTTGCATAACTGATATACACATGAATACTGTTTTGCTTTGATCACATAACCAACTTTTACTCCCCTCCCCTACTAATACTCTTGGATCCAACCATGACACGCTATGTACATGATAAATAACTCGCGCACATGAAGGCGAGAGCACACGAAGCATATGATAGCACATGAGAATCAATACCCAAAGCACATGATGAAATACACGTGATAGAGTACCCGCTGAATATGGTAAGGGGGAAAACATCTAATGACGGGATCCAACTAGTACCAGCTCATGAAATAATGTGTCAGAATCAAGTATTACAGTTCTAGAACATGTGATATATACGCTATCATGAAATAAAAATAATTAGAGGTAAGTACTCGCCTGAAGTCCTGAGTAACTGGTGAGGATCGAGATCTGGACTGGCGTCGCAAGAACCTATTACGAAAAGCAAGGTTAAACGGGGTTCTAAAGAGTTAAACTAATATAAAATAACTAAAAACAAGCTTCTAGGGTTATTCTAGGTCAAACGGGTTAAACCGATAAAATCTGGGTCAAAAAGTCAACATGGGGTCTAAAAAGTCAACTCTGGGTCAAAACTAGGTCAAACGTTGACTTTTGCGATCAACGGGGGCAATTACGATCAACTCTAGGTCAAACAAGGGTGCCCCTAACATTCTAGGTCAAAACTAGCTCATTAAGCTAGTAAACCCTCAAACTCGCCTCCTTGAGATACCAGGATACCCTCGATATCCGATATCTCAACCTATGCTATATACCCCGTATAAACCCACTAACACATACCCTAACACGCATAAATATATACACCTATACATATAAAATCAACTCTAACCTCAATCCTAGGCAAACGTCCAATACCTCGCCCCGATACCCAATACCTTGGGTATCCCAAGTTACCTTCAATACCTTGATATCTCAAGGTATTGGAATATCTAACTTACCCCTCTCTAACACTAACTAACTAACTAGCTAACTAACTAACTAACTAACTAACTAACTAACTATATATATATATATATATATATATATATATATATATATATATATATAAACACCCTGATTTTTTCTAAAAATTTTAAAATATATTTTTCCCAATTTTTTTCTGTATTTTTCTAGAAATAAAACTAAGGGATTTTGTGAATAAAAGATTTTTTAAATGATATATTAATATTAAATTATTATGAAAATAATATTTTATGGCGTAAAATGGAAAACTGGGCATAGGGTAATTTTCTGCGAATTTGTTGGACTCCATAATCATTTTTAAAGCCCTGGAACTATTGTAGAATTAACCCGAATTAAACACGTGCCAAAAACCCAATATCCCTATGCGAGCCCAAGGCCCAACCCAGGAGGATGTTGACCAAAGTCAAACTTGTCTAGGTCAAATTCCACCTGTATAAATAATCCCTTCCCATATTTTTCCCCACATCAAAAACCCCAACCCAATTTCTAGCCGACCTCCCCAAATCTCCTACTATTCATCCCCTTCCCTCTTCCTGTGTATCCCCCTCTCTGGTTATCCTCTCCGGCCAACCGACCGGAGATTCCGTCGTTCTCTAGCCTACACCCCCTCCATTGACGGCAGCCCGACGAGCCGCAACCACCCCAGTCCTCTTCTTCGCTCCATCAAAACCCTAACTTCTCCGGCGATGTCGACTAAGCGAGCCATGGGAGAAGTTCCACCGCCACGGCCAGGACCTGGCCGACCGCCTCGCCCAGGGGCTCACCGGGCTCATCGCCGAAACCCTAGTCTCCTCATCCTCCGCCGCTGTCCCACCGCCTAGAAGAGCTCCCCGCCGCTCCATCAAGGCCTACGCAGCCGCCTCCGCGCCGGAGCGCCGCCGGAGAACCCTCTCGGAGGGATGGAATCCGCTGGAGGCGGTAGAGGGGCTCTCGACTGGGCCTCCTTGTATGGCAAACTTCGAGGAGCTCGACACTGCCAACATGCTCCTGAAGCAAAGAGTCATCTTCTTGGGAACTCAGGTGGCTCTGTAACAGCAGGCCGGATATGGGTTTACAGATAAGAGAAATAATGTACCACAGAGTGAAAATGAACAAAATAATATCAAGAATAACTGGGAAACCGGAGCATCAAATTGAGAACGACACCGACCGGCTGTGCGTCCCCGACCCCAATGGTTCAGCATCCCCTCCGGCCAGTTCTTCAGTCCAGAACCCTAGATCCCAGGACGCACGGACACAAGAGTTCGAGCAGGACACGAGCAGGATACGAGAAAATCAGCCTTCACGGAGCCCTGTTCAGGTAACGTTTTCCCTCACCTCGTAACCCTATTTTTGATTCCGTCAGTTGCGTCGCGTAGACTGTATGACCCTCTCGGTGCCCGTACAACCGGCTCGGTGCATCGTGTCCTATGGTGATCGCAAACCGCGATCCAAAAATAGGAAAAATAACGCCCTGTTTTACCCCGGAACTGAGTGCGCCCCGCCAAACGGAACGACTTGGTCGCACGCGGTCTTTACCGAAATGTGTGCGACGTTGATACGGTCGTGTAGGTTTTCGCAGAAGTCGATTCGGATGTGCGTGCACATCGGAATCAACGCGTATCTGCCGACACCGTTCCATATCCGTCCTTTCTGGAACACGCTGTAACTTTGTGTACACACGTCGGATCGAGACGAAACTTGTGCCATCGGACTCGTAGCAATACGCTGGTCCTGTGATCCAAGTTTGGTTCGATTCTGAGAACGTTGACAAAATTGCGTATCGTGGGTCCCACAGGCTCCACATGACGGGCGATTTTGTGATCGGCTCATCGAAATCCAATTCTGGAAGTTTCCTTGGGTTCGTATCATCGTTCCTGACTTGTTGACACTGAGTTTTAGGAATTTAGAGACCTTTGACCCTGACACGCTTTTCGGTGCAAAGTGGCCCACATGTGGATCCCGCTTTGACCCAGAAATGTTATTTCTGCCCTTGTGTCCAAATTGGACTTAAGGACAGGCATTTCTAGCTATTTGATATCTTCTGAGACTTTTGGTGATATTTATTATAGCTTTTGGAGGAGTACCCACATTATCCACTGTTACAGGGACGACTGTTGGTATTCAGACCCCAGGCAAGTGTACCTTGCCAAACTCTGCAGTATTGTTACATACTTTCCTTGCTTCATTATAT
>JAYESA010000005.1:152718661-152721161 GCA_036927795.1 Iris macrosiphon | reverse complement strand
CCAATCTCGGATTTTACCCAAAATTGACACGAAACCTAATGTCAAAGTCTCCAAACACAACCAAACAAGTTCTAAGTTCCTTCCATGGGTAGCCCTAAGGTCTAGGAAGGTTCTAAACTACTAATTACACTATATTAGAGCAACCACTAAGAGAAAAGTTAGGGTTTACCTCTTGGGAGTTGGAATTCCATGGCCAAAGTCTCCAAAACCCTAGAAATCACCACTCTCAAGCCTCCAAGCCAAGCCTGTACACCAAGTCTAGGCTCTACACACCTAGGTTAGGAAAAAGTAAAGGGTTAGGGTTTACATCTATGGAAGAAGTAGATGAAGGAAGAGAAGAGGGGTGAGAAACTTACTTGAAATGGAGAAAATTGGAAGAAGGAAGAAGAAGAGAATGGAGAGAAGAGTGAAGAAGAAGAATGGAAATAAAATGGGATGGGGGGTTTCGGCCAAGTAAAGAATTAGGGTTAGGGGGCCGACCATATACATAGAAATAGTGTTTACATATAACACAATGACTTAAATGCCCTCCATTAAGTCATCCAACTTGGGTTTAGGTTTGGGGTTTTCTAAACACATTCTAACTAATCCAAGACACTCCAATTAACTAACTAAAAAATATCATAACTATTCTAAACCCACAAATGAGTCTGACAAGGGTGTTGGTTGGGTATGACATGAGTCCACTAGGGTCTGACATGGGTCCAAACTAGCCAAAACCCTAAAATAACCAATAAAAAAAATACATGCACTAATTAAATATAAATACAATTATTTATGATCAATACACAATTTACCAAAAATAAAAAAAAATAAAATCCTATTTTCTAGAATTGGGTAGTGACATCGAACGAGCCATAAATTCCAACATATTTTTGACGCTGAAATCTACAGAAAACCATGCATGATAGTCAAGTTTGCATCGGTTGACTTTTTTGGTCAACAAATTGCCTCGATTTGCGTGCCATGAGTTTTGAATTGGTAAAATTTAGTTTTTTGGACAAAATTTAGGAATTAATCTAAAAATTAGAATGATAAGATTAAAATAAAAATTTAGAGTAATTATTCCAGAATTAGATAATTTAAAATAAATTATCTTTTGACATGGTAAATTTGTAATACATAGGCTATTTGGAATGTGACTTGGATTCTGATTTATACCAGCTAAGGATCCCAGGCGAGTACATTCTCTGATAATTTTTGTTATTTAATAATTTCTATAATTCAAGTATTTAGAAATATTACATTTGATTCTTGACACTGTGCTACACGGACTAGTATATAGATTGGATCTTTAGTCATGAGATGTTACATTGGTTATCGTATTGACATTGTACACGACATTGATATTAGACATTGATATTAGATATTGTACATAATATATTGGACATTGATCGTGTATCGTGACGTGTCATGGTTGGATCCACAGTACTAGTTGGGGCGGAGAAATTGCTAGTGAGAGATGTGATTCATATCGTACAAGTGTAGATATTGTTAGTGTTAATCATACACCTCACGTATGATTAGCCAGGCCATGTAGCTATCGTACAAGTTTCCAAGCCGATCACATTTTGAACTACGATTTCAAACCCTTAGAATAGTTAAAGTTCTTCATCTCAGTTCATATACTACATCACCCGTATATGATATTGTAGCTCTATCTCTTTATTTCATATATGCACAGACTGTACCATATTGCCTATATTGCCTGTTCTCTTTACTATTGCCATTGTATCTATTTATTGTTCTCTCTCAATATATATCATCATCTATTTATTATTTTATAGTCCTTATCAATTAATTGGAACTGTTATTTGAGTTATACTTTGCTCCATCCTGACTGGAAATATTTTTCCAGACTACGACTTAGAGGACTGGGGTCCGACATATTATGGACCACAGGGAGAGTAGCTGCAACCTTGGACCTTGTAGCACAGGTATGATTTTCGGGAGGTCTAGCCGGGATCACTAGTTATTTAGTTAGTTTCTTTTAGCAGTTTATGGTACCGAGTTTATTTTCGACATACTTTGAGACTTGGATGTTATTGTTTGAGTTAGACTACTTTTGTTTAGACTTGTATTATATTTTGTTTATTTTCTTCGATATTTTATCGTGATTTAGTTATGTGGTTGAGTATTTTTATATTATATTATGATATATGTGTCTTCTGATGGAGTTGGATACTCGTATGAGATTGACTAGATAGTATTGTGACCTAGACAGCGTTCTACCGCCGATGCTGTGGCGTAGGCTGGACGTACCCACGTACTCGTGCCCCAAATTCTGGGTGCGGGTCATGACACACCTTAATGAGTTCTCGGGCAGAGTGAATATCCAACGTGCGTTACAGGAAGCACGAGTAGTTTCAGCAATACAAGGGACTTGTATCTCATGCTACAGTGGCGTGACACCACACGAGGGAGTGAACCTCGACTTCAGGCCATGTCACAACAGCAGTAGCACCGCACATAGGCAGGTAGCCTAATACTGAAAGAAAAT